>JASANB010003248.1:0-25569 GCA_030248155.1 Sabatieria punctata
GTCAGACAGATAGTTTTGTACATTACTCATAATCCGCCGACGGGGGGAGGGTGTTGGTGGAGGTCTGGCTCCGGCTGCGGGGTCTGAGTCCAAATTTTGGGAGGGATTGGGCACTAAAAAAACACTCAAAAATCGAAAAAATGGCTAACAATCATCAAAAATCGCTAATTTGGGCTGAAATACAGACTGGAAAAAATCACAAAAATTTGCTCAAAAAATTACTTGCTAGAAAAATCGGAGGGGGTCGGAAATCGTCTCGGGGGTCCCCATCCGGGGGGTCTGGCTTAAGTCGCGAAGGTGGCAGACCCCCAGATCCCCTGTTACATGTATGCCGTTTGAACCCTTCCCCTATCAGCGACCCGTTCAGCAAAGGTTTCAAACAAATTTGTACTCTGTCTGGTCATTTCGTTTTCTCGTTTGTGATTTTTATATTGTTTCATTCCTTAAATAGAAATGCTGTTTAGGTAACGCGCACAGCGCCATCTGGCGAGTACCTGACAGCCGGCAGCTTTATGATTCGCGGCAAGAAGAACTTCCTTCCACCGGTTCAACTGCAAATGGGATTCGGCTTTATCTTTCGCTTAGACGAAGAGAGCATTCCTCGGCACAGAGGCGAACGCAAGCGCACCAGCGCCGTAACCACGCCCCCTCCAGTCGACCAATCGCAAGACGAAGTAGTAGAAATGAGCGACGACGAAAGCGACGACAACGGAGATCCGCCTACTAAAGTCGAGCCGGAGTTCCCGGATGTGGAGGTCAAGTTGGAGAGACTGACGAGTGTGGGCGGAGACAACGACATGACGATCGTCCAATTAGGACCGCGTCGACCCGAACGACCGACCAATCAGCGTCCGGAGGATCCAACGGAGGCGACTGCTAAACCGACACCTGCGCCAACTGGTGGACAGCAGCCGAAACGCGGGCATAAACATAAACAAAAGAAGTTGAAGCAGAAATACAAGGACCAGGATGAGGAAGAGCGACGGATGAGGATGGAGTTGTTGGGGTCGAAAGGTCAGCAGAAGCAGACCAAGAAAGCAGGCAAAAAGTCACCTCAGACAGCGAAGAAGCAGAGCTCCGATTGGCCAGCGATTTCGGTTGAAGTGGCCAAATCTCCGGAAACAGTGGTTGAGCCGTCCAATTTGGGAGCCGAAGAGTCTGAATCTGCAATAAGCCAGAACGCACCAGATCTGGAGACTTTGAAAGAAACTCCAAGCGCAAGTACGGGTCACCTTGTGAATCTGACTTCTGCTCACCTTTTAACTGCTGATTCAGAGTTTCACAGTCAGGCGCTTAACGCCGTTTATGGTACCAGTGCTTAGGGTAGTGGCACCATATTTGGTACCCCCACGTTCGGCCACTGTGGTGATACCATATTACATGGTGACTGTACCATACAGACATGGGCTAGCATTTCGGCTGAACGGGGTAGAAGTTTCAATTCCTGAGGGGCGTAGGAGCGCCTGAGGGGGGGCTGAGGGGCTGGTAAGCCAAAAAGTCCGATTTTTGGCTGAAATCAAGGTTTTTTGGCTTATTTTTCATTAAGATTAGCTATTCTGAGCTCATTTGCACCTAATCCAAGCATATTTTCAATACAAAATTCTTCCAAATAATTCCAGAGGGGGGTAGCGGCCTGCGGAGGGGGGGGTTGTGTAGGTCATAGTCTGAGGGTGGCCAGCCCCCTTTGCCCATGTCTGGTACCATTTAAAGTGTCGGTACCATAATGGTAACCTTTGAATTGGTAACTGTACCGACACCATGGTACCACTTCATTCCGTGGTAGTGGTACCATATGGTGCCGGCACCCATGGTCATTGGTAGAGGTACCATTGTTACCAGCACAGTCCCCGAACGTGGGGTTGCCATACATGGTGCCACTAGCCTAGCTACCGGAACCATATGGAGCCAGTAGGATAAACTGCGTTAAATGCCTAACTGTTTCAGGCGCTCTGTCAGTGGACACTCAAGTCGAGGACAATTGGTCTATGTGCGTAAATGAAGACAGTGATGAAGCATCGAGGATGGCAGAACTCGATACAGACACTGACTTAGGTAGAGAGACCTTTTTCTAATCTCATAATGGTATCGTTACGTTACCGCACATGTAGTTAGGGGCTTAGCTCTCCAAGCCCGATTTTCGGCAAAAACCCTCCAGTCAGCTCCCATTTACCTACTGCTGTTTTTGGTGCAAACTACTAGTATTTTGTTTGCAGTAGGTGAGGAGAAAGCGCGTGTGCCTGGCAAAAGGGCGGTGAGAGGTGTGTCGGACGAAATGGTGGAAGAGAGCGCAGACTCCGGCGCTCCTTCAGAAGACGGTACCTTTATAATTATACCTACATAGTTGTTTATAGGTTGTTTTTTTGTAGACGAAAATCTGGCAGGTGGCCAGCGTCAGACGGGTCTAAGTCTTTCTGCCAGCGCAACTCGCATCTCGTCCAGTATGCCTCTGCTCCTCGAACGCAATGCTCTTCTCTCTGGTGCTCATTCTAAACTCTTGCACTTCTTTAGACTACTGCCTACTATTCCCTCTTTTTTCTGGATCCTCAGCACTCCCACGGGTCAGGGAAAGGTCAGGCAATTTGGAAATCCCTGAACTGTGGCAACCCTGATCATACATGTTCACCCTGACCAGTTCCAGGCCGACTTGGGGGGTAGAGGGTGTCGCAGTGGCGGAGTGGTAGGGTTAGAACATTTATATAGCAAGTGTATACGGGCACAACGAGCAGGCAAGACTGACAATCAGAGGCGCCTATCTGAGCCGGTCCAGTCCAGTACGTGTGACCCTAACGTGGTCAGTAATACAAATTAGAATACAGCAGGTACTCACTGGTAAAACACGTACGTACTCAATCACACCTAATCACTCACACATGACACCACCCCCCTCTTTGAAAAGAGGCGGTGCCGGACCGGCAGAATGAAGTGAATAAACTAGAGACACACACAACATATCACAGATCATGTAGTTGAGGATACATGTCTTCTACCGGTTTGCTGCTGTGGTGAACAGGAAGGTTGATAGAGTTCTTTGAGACATCGACAGGTGCCATTGGTAGTGTGGCAATCTAGCAGTAATGACTGCACGGTGCGCTCAGAAGCGGAAGCTTGTCGACTGTCCCTCACTTGTGTAGCTGTGGCAATGGCTGTGCAGCTGGATAGAAGCAGAATGGATGCCATAAGGCACTTGCACACTGTGTTGTTATTCTCATAGCTGCGCGAATTGTAGTACCCAAGGTCTGCGATGATGACAAGGGGAGTGCAATGGCTTTGGCCCTGAGGCTCAGACATCCTGGGCAGCTCTACTTGTCCAATCGATGCACAGACGCGCTGGACTGACTTCTGCATCATCTGGCATGAAGTGTTTGCCAGTTGGGTTGAAAGACATCGGCAGCAACACCATGACTTCTGCCACCGCAAGTGTAACCATACACTGAAGCGGGCAGGTAGTTTGGCATAGTGCCAGCACTCCATTGCTTGGCTTGACGTTAGCGGATTGCTAAGTAGAAACACAGCTTGCTGAGCCAGGTTGCTGAGATGATCGAGCATGCTTGGGTGGTTGCTGTTCTGAACCGTGTGCTTCTGACTCACAGCACTGGTGTTCACATTGCCACTGATTCTTCCACCACTGGATGGCTGCTTCAGCTGTCCTTGGCGGTTGGTGCGTGAGCAGTCAAATTTGCGGAATGGGCAGTCAGTGGGTGCGGTCCTCAAGCCAGGAAGAGGTGACTGAGTGAGCGGCTCTGATCCTGACATGGCTTCCTGACTATCCACAGTCAGGTGATGCTTTGTAGTGCTTGCTCCTTTGGCTGGACTAAGACCCTCAGCAGTAGTGTACATGCACTGAGCATCTCTTGTGAAAACGGACCCAACTGCCTTGCTTGATGCCTCAGCCTGGCAGGCATTGTAGTGGGCAGGACACATATCACTATGTCTGCGTTGCTCCTGGCCCCAAATTCCGCGATACTCGCCGTGTTTGGCTGTAGACTGCTGCTGGTAAAGGTATGGTTGAACTGAACCCGATTGCTTCTGCCGAACCATCAGCAGGATTGGTGGTGTCTTGTTTGCACTGACTTGATTTGGCATTGGCACTACACTTGGTTCTCCTTGCTTAGTGCCCTCATTGTGTGCAGTGCAGAGCCAATGAAGCTGTGATGTCCACGTGGGTAGCCACTTTGACACACCTGTTGGACTGTTGCACAGTGCAGTGTTCCAGATGGTGTGGTTTCCCAGCTTCCAGTAGCTGAATGATGACCACTGGACATCAACAATGACACTACCGACAGGTGACAAGGAGTCTTGGGGCGACTTGAAAACAGCAGTCTGCACATCCCAGTGTTGGCTCGTCAGCTTAGCTGTGCTGGTTGTAGCCCTCAAACTGCATGTCGATGTCGATCTGCTCCATTGTTGTGATGGGGCCTCAGTCCTCCCAACAGACCGAGTAATGACGGTTTGAAGAGGTGGTAACTCAGTCCTTCCAACAGACCGAGTAATGACAGTGTAAAGCCTGTTGCGAAACTGCAGCGTTACATGCATGGGAATCCTCGATCCCAGCTCCAGCCAGCTCAGGCATGTAGCACGTTTTCTTCTCCTGTGCGACAAGGTTGACTGCTTGAAGCTGCAGCTAACTTGGAGCCCATTCCAAGTCAAGTGTGGCTGTGACAAAGCTGAGTTTCTGCTGGTGGAGAATTCCTCCCGGCTATCACTCCCTGTCTGACCGTTGCTCATTGGTAGTGTATGCAGAACGCTAGACCTGGTCTGATGGAACTGCACACCAATGTCACTGCAGCTGACCTGTAGCCCTGGACTGGGCTGTTTGCTTGCACTACACTTGGCCAGCTTGTTGCATTGATCACCCAGATACTCTGCAGGCACGAGCTGCTCATCCATGCCCTGTAAAGCATATGCACACACAGTACTCACTGAACTTGCAGGTGATCGCAAACACGTGTGTTGGTTTTGGTGCAGGTTTAACATGTACTTCTGTACCACAACTGACGCTTTGTTTGGTACAGGCTCACTTGTTGGTGGCGTTTGACTAGCCACGCCTGTCCTAGCACACCATTGCAGCACAACTGACTTGAGTTTTGTGGAACCTGACTGTCCAGCTAACAGTTGTCTGCTAGCACCTTCTGGCCTGGCCACAGCCTGGTGCACGCTGCGGTGGCTGGTGTACATGCTAGGCACACATGCAATACAGTACAACTCAACACAGAGCAAATCACAAGTATTATCACAGTTGCCGGCTTCTGTTGGGCCCCTTGTGCGCATGGGCTGCCCATAGCTCTGGTGAGGCTTGACCGGTGGCCGTGAGAACTGCACCCATCTCACGCCTGGCTGACGTTGCGGTCGGTGGCGGGTCGTTGTTGTGGTACAAGTCGTGCCTACAGCACTATCTGTGACCACAGTCCCATTGACGCTTGGTAGACTGTTCGAGTCGCTGACCTGATCAGAACTGCCACTGACATGGTAGCTGACTGAGCCCTGTGTGCGTAGGGCCGCTGGCTGGCAAGTGCTAGCGTTGTAGGCACGTCTACACAGTCTGCGAGTTGGTTGCACATACTGTAGTCGACACACCCCATTGGCTGACAGTAGTGGTAGCAGTGATAGCAGGCATGGGTGGGACACGGCGACAGGGAAAGGGTTGGTGTTCGGAGTCTTCGCCGCGACCCCTGGCCACCCCACAGCTAGTGCCGGAGCTCCTTCGACACCCAAGTGGAGCCCGCCAGGATCACGGTTAGGACAGCCCCCAGCCTCCCGTACCCCCGGACCCTGATGAGTCTTCTGGAAAAGCGTAGGGGTTGTAAGTCGCCGCCACCCAGCCGCTATGGACACCGCACTAGGCGCTACAAGCCTGCCCAGTTGCAAAACAGATGTACAGTACTTACACACGAGTGGGTGTTGACACAGAACCCTGGTGTCCAATGATGACCAAGTGGGGTTGAAGACAGATTGAAGCACATTGCTGAAGAACAGCTGACCAGTACAGTAGGTGTAGCAGGGGAATGCCTGCTTGTTGGCGTCAAGGGTGCAGTAGCTGGCAGAGCGACCGTTTGGCAGTTGCGGCAGCGAAGTGATGCCCAGGTGTGGCAGTCCCAGCACATCAGCTTGCAAGTCAGATGTCTTAGGCTGCGTGTGGTGGTCGACCGACGTTGAGCCCGCGACAGAGGTGGCTGCGTAGAAAACCACACCAGCGATGCGCACGATCGTAGCTCGGTCTACAACAAAGACAAATGAGCTGCCAAACAAAACACAAATTTGCTCCTGACGTCCCTGTCCCGGGGATTGGTGAGTGGAGCGCCGCGAGAGACCGTGTGAGCAACTATGACCCGCGCTTCCCACACGGAGTGGTCCTCTGGTACTGCAGTTGGTACCCCATTTGCTTTGGGGGCCGCCCTGGCTCGGTCGCGATGCACGGATGCAGTGAGTGGGGCTGGCGGCCGTACCCTCTATGGCAGTGACTACATCGGCTGCACTTGTCGGCTTGGCAGCCGGAGAACAACGAATAATATGACCCGGTTTCTGCTGTAACAAATCAACCACACCCAACACTGTACATACGTACAACACAGCAATACATGTTACCACTACATATTGTAGTCTACTGTAGATGCGGGCTAACCGGTTTAGGCGTTTGAGTGTTTTTCTTTTCGTGGGGCCCCAGGTGTTATTTACACACTCGGTACACACAACCAGTAGCCAAATAATGATAACGCTGTTTTCAAAACAAGAAGGTCTAAGCTGTGCTCGGGGCGTTTCAAAATAACAACCACGTTTTGGGAAAAGGTAATTAGAGCGCTCGAAGCCTCCTAACCCAACAAAAATACCTGACCGAGGTTTGGCGCAGTTGTACGTAGATTCCTCGTTGGCCAGTGAACCAAAACGGCGGTGTTGAATGGTTGAATGGTGGAAATAGTTGGTCGGTTGTTGACAGCAGTAGGTCGTTGTTTGACGACTCGGCCTTCGCTTTCGCCAATGCAGTATAGCAGCGGTTTTCGGTGTCGTCGGTAGAGAGTTGCTGGTCGGCGCGCTTCTTGGTAGCTCGGTCGGCGGTTGCACTTGAGCTTTTCTGGCGCACGGTGCCACATTGTCGAGTGCCATCCTGTAGAGGGGAGTCTGCCTGTGCCCGTCTGCGCTGTTGTACCGTCGCTTCTTGAACTCGGTGAACACGTAGCACGGTAGGCGTGGGTGCGCAGCAATGCCAATAGGTATGGCTTTTCTTCACCGGTGTTGCCAGTGTCGCAGTGGCGGAGTGGTAGGGTTAGAACATTTATATAGCAAGTGTATACGGGCACAACGAGCAGGCAAGACTGACAATCAGAGGCGCCTATCTGAGCCGGTCCAGTCCAGTACGTGTGACCCTAACGTGGTCAGTAATACAAATTAGAATACAGCAGGTACTCACTGGTAAAACACGTACGTACTCAATCACACCTAATCACTCACACATGACAGAGGGGTTCTGTCAGGTGGAGGTCGAGGGGGCGTTTTCGCCCAGATGGGGGTCCAAAATTTCAAAAAATGCGTTGTTAGCCCGTTTTTTTCAGTAAGGACGCTAATAATCGCTATTTTAAGCTGCCAAATAGCGTTTTAGAGCTAAAAAGAAGCAAAAAATGACAAAAAGAGCTTCCAAAAACACCGATTTCGCTTAAATTAAATGTCAGGCAGTGGAAACGCCAAATTCGGTTTCCAAAGGCTTTTCAAGTGAGTTTTAGGCTAAACATTAGTGATTTCTGAGCCATTTTGCTAGTACTGGAGCCACTACTGATACTTGTATTTTTGAGTCGGGGGCCCTTTAACCTGTCTCGGGAGCTGAGGGGGTTTGGCCTTTTAAGCTAGGGGTAACCCCTTGTAAGTGTACGGTATGACCCTGATGGGTGCCGAGAACAACTGATCCCCGGCGTCTGTGTGATGGTGCATACCAAATTGGCTAATCAACTGAGTGGTGTGTTAAACATGGGCAAAGGGAGCTGATGGACGTTGACCTCCCTTAGGCTTTCACTATTCCCCCATCAAGCCGCCGCCTGAGGAACTTTTCGAAGAATTTTGTATAGAAAATTATGATAAAGGTATGCCTCGTTTAGGTGTAAATGAGCTGAGACTAGCTAATTATAGCCAAAAATATGCAAAAAAGCTTGATTTTAGTAGTTAGAAGTCTGACTTTTGCTTGATGTGCCTCAACCCTCCCCGTGCAGCTGCTACCCCTGCTTCTCAGTTGAATGGCTAACCCTGTCTTCCCTGAGACCGACTGTACGTTTGTAGGTGGAGGTTTGTTGTCAGAGGAGAAGGTGGAAGACAACTGGTCAATGAAGGTCAACGATGACAGTGACGACGCAGCCAGACTAGCCGAGCTCGACGAGTCTAATTTAGGTCAGTCAGTCCTTCCCATCCTATTAACCTGCTCAATTTCAATTAGGGAATATACCGTATAGTTTTAAACACCCAATTATTCAGTTTTTCGTTGAAAAATCATCATATTTTTGCTATTTTTGATCCCAAAACACCAATTTTTTGGCAACTTCTCTATTATACTTCTAATAATTTTGTAAATTGTTCGATTTTTTGGAGTAAGTTTTCAGTTTTTCAAGAAAACAAAAACTAAAAAAGCAGTCTAGAACAGTAACAGATTCGGTTTTGCACAATGTACCTTGTCAATCAAATTTAATTTAATTTTGGCAGTAACTGTCGAAAGTGACTTACACCACTTTTTGTCTGAGAGAATTTACTGCCGTCTTCACGATTTCTGCATATTCGAACTTATGACCAAGAGATTCCCGCTTATTGGAGCCTACTATACGGTATCGAAAATGCTATACGGTAACGGTATTTTATACCGGTCCCATCCCTCACTTCAAACAAACAAACAAAAACAAACAAACAAACAAACAGCTTTCAGAGGAAAGCAAGCAAGGCGCCGAAGAGCAAGAGACCGAACCGGCTGGGAACGAGGCAGAGGAGGAGGAAGAGGAGGAGGGCGTGGCGGCCCAGCAAACAGAAGTGCTGGCGGCTTTGGATGCGCTGACAGCCAAGCCGGAGCCAGAGGACATTCTGCTGTTCGCGCTGCCGGTCTGTGCGCCCTACACAACGATGACCGACTACAAGTACAAAGTGAAGCTGACTCCGGGACCCGGGAAGCGCGGCAAAGCCACCAAGACTGCCCTGCAGATCTTTCTCAAAGACAGGTCGGCCGGTCAGAGAGAGAAGGACTTGATCAAAGCCTCCCAGGACAGCGATCTGGGAAGAAATCTGCCAGGAAAGGTGAAGTTGTCGGCCCCGCAGTTGCTGGCTATTAAGAAACAGCAGAAGAAGAAGTGACTGCTGATGTGGTGGGTGATCCGGTCGGCTATGCTATTAACCCGGTTTTTGTTAAGCTATTTTGTAGTGTCAGTTAAGAGTTCTGCTTGTAATAATGAAAATCTACCTACAGTATGGGCTGTGCAACTGTTTTTCAGGACGTTAAGGCCGATTTATACTTCTTCCAACGGGGTGGCACTGGCAAGTGGGATGCAAATGGTATAAAAATACCAAATGGTGAATGGTGTTTTCTGAACCAAATAATACCAAATAGTTATCAAAATAGGTCCTAAGCAATCTGAACTAATCCAAAAGATTATCTCTCTGATTTCGTGACCCAAATCAAGCTTGAATGTGAATGAATGAATGAATGTTTAATACACGTCCAACAGAATAACAAGCAACTCAGATCAAGGGGAGGGCGTGGCCGTTTGTCCGACGAGTGCCCTTCCCCGCAAGTACTCAGTAAAATCAAACTGTTGAATTAATTTTCTGAAGCGCGAAACCGTGGCTGCATTAACTATTTCGGCTGGTAAACTATTCCATAAGGGAACAACCCGATTTGAAAAGAAAAACTTCCTTATGTCTAGTCTTGACCGTTGAACAAACAATTTACGGTTGTGACCACGAGTGCTTCGTACATTAGCATACTCAAATAACAGTTGCCTTGGCAGCTCCACAAGTCCCTCGAGAATCTTGTAGACCATAACCAGATCGCGAATCAAGCGACGTTCTTCCAATGACTGAAGGTTTAAGACCCTCAGACGCTCATAATAAGAAAGATTTTGCATACCTGGCAATCGACGAGTAAACAGACGCTGAACTCTTTCTATTAAATCTATATCTTTGAGCAAATTTGGATTCCAGACTTCAGTTGCGTATTCCAGCTTTAGTCTCACGAACGTTTTATACAATTTTAAAAGGAGGTCATGGTTTCGACTGTGAAAAGCACGGAAGATTAGGTTTACGGTTTGAAAGCCCTTAGTTGTAACTTTACGACAATGGAGGGAAAATTTTAAATCGTTAGATAAAGTGACTCCTAAATCAACAATACTAGAAACAGCAGGCAGAGGGTTACCATTGACTAAATACTCGGTGTGGGTGTTTCCATAACCTAAGTGAACAACAGAACATTTTTCAATAGCCACTGAGAGTTGCATTTTTGAGGCCCACTCGAACACGTGCCCTAAATCCGTCCTGAGACGTTCATTTACAACCCCTTTAGGAACCGAGAAATATAACTTGGCATCATCAGCATACAGCTTAATATTGGAAAATTGGAGTACACTTTCCAAATCATTTATATAAACCAGAAACAGCACTGGACCCAAAAGGCTACCCTGTAGGACACCTGACCCCACCAAACTTTCAGGAGATTGACAATCATTATCAATACAAACATACTGCCTACGATAACTTAGATAGTGTTTTAACCAGTTAATCAAGCTACCTGAGACCCCAAAACGCATCAACTTACTGATAAGTTTGTTGTGGGATACACTATCAAATGCCTTTGCTATATCTAAGTATATAACATCAACAGTTTCCCTTCTATCTATTGCTGCTGTCCAGTCATTCAAACTTGCTAGTAATTGCGTTACAGTAGACCTTTTGCTCAAAAAGCCGTGTTGGGAATCTGAAATTAACCGATTTTCTCTAAAGAAAGTCACTATTTGGTCCCTTATTATGGATTCCATAACTTTACTGGCACCACAAAGCAAGGCTATAGGTCGAAAGTTCTTTGGATTCGATACTAACCCTTTCTTATGTAGGGGTATTACTTTAGAAATTTTCCACTGCTCTGGGACAACGCCAGATACAAAAGAAAGACGAAAGATCCGATTTAATGGTTCAGCTACTACTGTTGCCATGTTACGAAGAAAGAACTGAGGTATACCGTCAGGCCCGGAAGACTTTTTTGCAGCGAGCTTTACCAAATGGTCGAAAACTAACTGTTCATCAAATTGTACTTGACTCAGACGCTTCTCCCCTAATGGTTTTGATGAAATTTGATTACCATCATCTTGAACGAAAACTGATACAAAAAAACCTGTTAAATTCTACCGCTTTCTCATACGAATCCATAATAATACGACCATCGTCAGTGACCAATGTTGGAATATCGGATTTACAGGTTAATTTCGATTTTACAAAAGCCCAAAATTTACTGTTTGAGTCTGATTCAAGTATTCTAAGTTCCCTCCGATATTCATCTCTACGTTTTAGCCGACGACATAATGCTGCTGACTGTGACCAATTCTGATGATTTTGCAGAGTAGGATTATTCTTATATAATCTAAATAGCGCCTGCTGCCTCTTGTGAGACCTTCGCGTATCGCTGGACCAATGAATAACGGAAGACCGAATGTCACACAACGGCACAAACATTTGTACACATAAATTTAGCGCATCTAAAAATGTGACCCAGAATTGGTTGACGTCAGCACATCTGTCAAATTCTGTTACCCAGTCAATAACCCCGAAGTACTGATAAATTGACTCGATCCGATCCGATATATTGGGGGGGGCCTGTACGGCCCTATGATCAGACCAACATGTCCATTTCATTACCCCATACATAAATTGACTCATAATCGGCTAAATTAAAATTTCTGAAAGTCCGTTTTATGGGTTTGAGAGCTAGCTCAAAAGGACCAATGTAACCTGTAATCCGATAGTGATCTGACGAGCTAAACGATTCAAGTACTTTCACTGCCGTAACCAGACCGGGTTCACTGGAAAATACTAAGTCAAGTATATTACCTCTTTCGTGAGTTGGCTGCAATACACACTGTTCCAAGCTACTCTCCAAAACAAAATCGTAAAATAATAAATCAGAAGGGCCAAACCCAGCTTCTGTTTCGTCCCATCGAATTGCCGGATAGTTGAAATCACCTAAAATAACACAAGGAAGATTGTTTTGAATAGAACTTCTCAAATGTTCTACAAGGAACTCGGTCGACTCGTAGGTTTCTGCCGAAGGTGTACGATACACTACCCCAAGTTGGAGAAAAGGCTTATCATAACCAGGGACATACAACAACACCCATACAGATTCAAGGAATTGATTTCCGAAAATTTGTTTTGTTACAAAATTATAATTTTTGGGAAGAAGCAACATAACTCCTCCACCAGCCGACCCCCGATCTGAGCGCATGATATTATGAGTCAACAAAACATTACCAAAAATCGCATCACTAAATTCCCTAGACAGCCAAGTCTCTGTCACAGCAATGACGGCCCTAGAATGCTGAGAGCTTTCAAAACTAAGATCTGGAATTTTGTTTTTCAGACTGCGAGCATTAAACAGAATAAACTCGATCAGCATTTTACAGCCATTTACTCTGCCGGACGGTTGGCATTTGTTTTGTTAGTTTTAGATACAATAGCACCATTCCTAATGACTATGTCCTTTTCACCATTGTTTCTCCGTGTTTGCAGTTCTTCTCTCAATTTGGCATCTCTCTGCCGTTCTTGGAAGGTAAGGTCTGGTCGCACAAAGGGGTTAAACTTGAGTCCCCTCTTAAGCTCGCCATCTTCTCGCATCAGTCCGCCAGCTCTCGTAAGAAAAGTGTGGCGGTAGCGCAGAGCGTGCTCCGTGAAGCACACTTTCAGAATACGACCCTGATAACTTTGAGCTTTACCACGTTCAGATAACCCCTGCACTACTCGAAAAGGAAATTTAACAAGCTCTATTACGTGCTGAAGCTCGTTCCAAATAATACCATTTGCATCCCTATTTTGTAAGTTGGCTGTCGAGCAGTCGTTAAATTAGACTGGTGGACTGGCAGTCAGTCGCATCGACCTTTCGCCTTTTACTAACAGATAGGGAACGACCGGAATTCCGATTCCGATTCCGATCGGAACTGGCAGTTCCGATTCCGATTCCGAACTCAGAGGTCTCGGAATTTTTCGGAACTTTGGCTAAATTTTTAGGAAATCAAACACCAATTCAATGCGTACTATTGCGTAAACACTGTTTCTTTGCCAAAAACAGGTTATTCCAAAATTTTAAGCCGATTTTCAAAAAAGTTCCGATTCCGAAAAATTCCGATTCGGAACTGTACTTGAGTTCCGATTCCGATTCCGATCGGACCCAAAAATCCGGTTCCGGTCGTTCCCTACTAACAGATAGGGTTGAGTTCTAAAATAGCTCTGACCGCACGATCGGTCCCGAAACTATCACAACAGTTCTTCGTTTAAATTCAACTTTAACTTATATCTTCGTTTAACTTCCTATCACGAGAAAATAGATAAGCAATTGTTGATTCACCCTTTTCTCAAGTTCTTGTAAGAATTCATGGACGAAGTAGTACATATATACAGTACGTATAACATGATAATGTACTTTTGGCAGCTTTTTTGTGGCCTACATAGGTGGTTTGAGGGCATAAATATTAGACCAGAGTGTCTAATGGGAATCAGCTTTAAACACTATGCCGAGTTGTCTGCGACATTCCTGCATAATTTCAGCTATGATTATAGTCTCTTCCAGCGACATCAACGGACTTTCTGTCAGACCTAAAAATTTAGAAACATCTACAGATTGTAAAACAACTCCAAACAGAAGCAACTACCGTTCATAATGCACCGACGAACTTCGTCTGCTTCGTAGGACAACCCCTGACTATTTATGTAGTTGTAATGGGAGTTCTCCTTCTGCGGCAGTTCGTACCCAAACACCTGACGTTCCTCCAAACCGCTGTTGCCTTTTTTCTGCACTTCCAACGAAGTCGGACACCAGAATGTTTCGGGAATCTAGGTTTTCACATAATCTGCATGTCCTCCGTCCATCCACAAGCTGCATAATAGACTGACTAGGATTCTTCCTTTGGTTCCGCAGATTTCGGCGCGATTTGCCAAAGGGGCTGAGGCCGAGTACAATAACTGGGCTATCCGATTTTTTGGATAAATCAAGGTTATTGAGCCTGTGTTGTCCACATCTAAATCGCCCAGTTTCAACTCAACATGTAACCGATTAGAAATAACCTTTTCCGGTGTGTTTCCAGCCCTCGATGTGAATTCTGGTCGGTTTTTCGCCGCCAAATGCAAATTGAGCTAACTGAATCAGATAACAGCCAATATCCATTAGGAGACCACCCCCTTCTGGCGCTAGTATTCGACCTATCTGATCATCCTAAAAGTTTTCCATGCTACGTAGCACTTGTGAGGTACTCTTTTGTACAGGTTTTAGGAAACCGAAATCAGCAACTACAAATTTGACTTCGCCTATGCCTCCTCTCTCTATTTCCTCCCTGATTCGCTGGTACACAGGGAAACACCGGCTCCAAAAAGCCTAAAACCTCAATTTATACATATGTACGTACGTGTTTATTAGTGAAATGATATTACCTCCATTAAGAAGGTTTTGTTTTTGCGAGCGCAGTTCACCATTTCGGTCACTTGCTTCACATTCAAGCCCAATGGTTTTTCACACAGCACGTGCTTCCCAGCGTTCAGAGCTTTCAGAACGTTCTCATAATGCGAGTCGTTCAAAGTAGCTATGTAAATTACGTCTAAATTAAATTCATTGCATAGGAGGTCCTCTTGTAAACATTTGGTCTCGACTTGATTGCAACTGTTTTAGAGAGCCTTGTCATAATAGAATGCGAATGAGAAAAATACAGTATAGATCAAAAAAAGTGTCCCATCGCTTTTTCAGCCTTCACTCAAACGTTATGTTCTCAGTTACTTCTTTACCGATTTGGCTCAAATTTTCAGCAAACATTAACAACATGGTTGTCTAAATATTCTGCGAATTTGGTGCGAAAATTTTTTTTGGAACGGAAAAGTAAAGATCATAGTGGTCTGTGTAAATTCAAATTTTCGTAATTATTGCGCTATCGCTTAGATAGTTGCAGGAATGATCGGGTGGACATTTGGTCATACATCTTCAGACGGCAGCCCGCTTGGCTTAAGGGGCACTAAAATTGGGGAATTTTAAAAATTCACAAAAAATCGATTTTTTCTTCAAAAACGCAGTTTTCTGCAGTGTCTCACTTACACTTACAAAAATTATTCAATTATAGGATTATGCAAACTTATTCAGATCCGATCCGATATATTGGGGGGGCCTGTACGGCCCTATGATCAGACCAACATGTCCATTTAATTTCCCCGAACGAACTCTGTCAGTACAGTTGTAATGCTAGTGCTGCATCGGAAAGACCGTGAAGACAAGCAGAGTGTTGTTTCTGTACCGATTGACTCCTCTAGCAGGACTCTTAAGGACATACTGTAGGAAATATCGGCAAATTTTTTGTATTTCCACCTTACTGATTGAATTTGCCATAAAAATCTTGAAGATAGGAAATTTGCGGCCAAACTTGCTTGAAACATTTGTGCATGAGTTCTTTACGAGCCCTGAAAGTTTCAAAAAAATCTGTTAATAATTGAATAATTTTTGGAAGAAGTAAACCTAATCATCTATAAAACCATTTTGAGTTTTTTCAGGCGAATTTTTCAAGTGAAGATCGATTTTTACGTCCCAATTAGTATAGGGTATTGGAGTACAAAAAACCCAATACCCAATACCAGTTGGCTCTAACAGGTGCACCAATCTGACCCACCAACATGAGAGCAGTTGAAAAGGTCGTCATAAGATCCGAACGGTTGGGCCGAATCGAGAGCTTCTGTTTCTTTGAATTTCTTAGCTTTCTCAAGCGATCGAGCAGCCACACCGGTCACTCGATGCTGTTCTGGGGGTAGACATTTAAGAGCAGTAACAAAGTCTCTACTGATCAGACCGCAGCCACAGATTCCCCAACCCAGTTGCATTTTCTACTAAATTCTTCCTACACAGCGCCGGAACAAGCAGGTGCTTGAATGCGGCAGTAAAATCTATACTGACTGATAAGCAGTCGACCGGCTATGTAAGCTTAAAGTAGGGCAGGCAATCTGCACTTGTGAAGAAAATATTTGCAGACAACTTTGAATCGGTGGTTGCTGTCTGCAGTCTACTGTATGTACATTTGCGTTTCATTCTTACTGCTAGAAATAGAATGAAAAACCACAGTGAAGCAAAATTGGAATGAACCTGAGAATGGAACCAATCGCTTTTGATCAAATGCGATGCGATACAGTTATTCTTAATTGGGAAATAGCAAAACATATAACGGCCGTCAACATTTATTTGTAAAGAACAATCAATGTTCTGTTCGTGACAGAATACACAGCGAAAGAAGCGATCGCGCTCTAACGAGCACCCGTAACCGATTAGTAAGAGCAAAATCAACAAAACACTAACAGCACATATTTTCTTTAGCATACAGTTCAGTACAGCAAAATCCGCTTAGGTACTCCTGTGCCTGCTAAAAGTGTCACTACAGCACAACTGTCGAGCGGAAATATTACTGAACAGTAACAGGTAATAAAAACACAGAGGAAAGGAAGCAATCGTCTTAAAATTTCCATTCTAATCCACAGTCATTAAAATTCTATTGTACACATTCTACCAATTATACACGTACCTACTACATACTGTACATAATAGTTCCTGCTAGGTGGCGGTGGATGCAAGTTTCCCCCAATTTTAAGTAGTGAAATTGCGTTTAAGAACTAAAACCAGTATAAAACAACAAAAAACTTCTGACAACACGGCTATGTGCAAAATGTCAGCAGCAAACACGGCAAATTCCGGTACTAAACATCTTTTTAAGCTAACAATTAGTGTTTTCTGTTCCAGTTTTTTAGTACAGAGTCGCACCAATATTTTCGGCCGGTGGCTCCCTAAACTGTCTGGGTGAGGGGCAACAAACTACATAGTACAGCTAGTATGTGTAGACAGCTAAAAATAGAATTTAGGTAGCGAACAGAATTCTGATTCTTATTGCGACCGGAACTTGAAACTCCGGTTGCCATCTTAACTAGAAGATCAAGCGAAGAAGGCAGTAAAGAAGCGATGAATTTTCTTCTGGCAGACCGTACAGCTCGGCTTCTTAATTCCCAATCTGGCGGCGTTGTTGTATCGGTCGGCGCACTGCTGGCACGAGGCCAAATGGCCGCAGGGAGCCGCCACACAGATCGGACGGTCGATTCCGCAGAATTGACACCACTCACCACCGGCTGTCTGCCGGTCAACCAGCAAAGCCAGCCCGATCTTCTCGCGACAGCAGATGCACTCCGGCAGAACTTTGCGACTGAACGTGTTCGGCGTCTCACCGGCACTTTGCTTTAGTTTCTCGCTGCACTCCTGACACGTGACCACGTGACCGCAGGGGATGGTCAGAACGCACGACTCTCGCTCGGCGCACACCAGACACTTGGCTGTCTCTGAAACAGACATCCAGTAATTTATTTTCTTGAGAAACCGTCTTGGACGTTTGTTATGTGATGCTCAAATCAGTACGATACCAGTTGGAGAGAAAGGTAAAGCACTATCTATCAATCTCTAAGCAAGCCCTATCAGCCCGGTGGACCACTGACTGACACTTACTTTGGACTGACACTTTCAGTCTGGAATTAACGCCGTTTATGGTACTGGCACCATATATGGCACCACCAGTGACAATTCTGACCATCTGTGCATGTACCCGGATCAACCGAATAATACAGGTTTCTTCTTGCTACAACTTGTGCGTTCCTCAATATAATTGGCTCAAATTTTAACAGTACACGCACATATGCTCAGAATTTTCACTGGTGGTGGCAACATACATGGTGCCAGTCATACATGGGCCGGGGGGTCTGGTCTGGGGGGGTGTTTGCCCGCCCAACTTGGGCTCGACACCCCCAAACGACCCCACCCGCCCACCTGAAGCCGACTTTTGTTCCTGACCACACCCACCAAAATCGCTTAGACCCCCCAAACCGGCAGGCCCACCCCCAAATTTTCGGATTTTGACTACCCCCAACCCATTTTTCCGGCCCATGTATGGTGCCAGGCCAGTACCATAAACGGCGTTAATTGCAGACTGAAAGTGACAAGAAAGAATAGCACGAACATAGAGCGACGAAGAGGCGAACACAAATCGTCTGCTGACTATTATTTTAGATTGGATTGCTTTTCAATTTCTACGAGTTTGACTCGGAAACAAAAGAGAGACTGACCGACTGTCTCCAATCCGGGTTCCGAGCGCAACTCAGCCGAGGAGGCCGAGTCTTCAGTGGTGGGTAGAGGCGACTGAAGTGTTAGCGGCCAACCGTCTCCCGATGCCAATCCACTCAGAGGAGGGTCGGTGGCAACCGTCTGCAGAACTGGTGAGGGCTGTGGCAGAGGGGAGACGGCTTTTTGGAGAGTGGACGGCGTTCGGAACAGCTGACCGGCGCTGGCACACAAAGGCAGTTTCTGCTTGTCAGTGTAGAGGTAGTAGGCCAGTTGGTCGTCCTCTGAAAGCTCCAGCCTCTTTATCTACTACTACAACACCCACTGCCCTCTCGCCGCACAGTTGGTGTAGTGGTTTAGGCCCCAAAGCCACTGTGCGAGTGCTCGTGCGTTCATCCACTCGGCGGGGCAAGTTTCTTACCGCAAAGAGTTGGTGGTCGGCACAAACAAAGCCCCACCGAAAGCTGATGACAGCGAGTAGGTAAATGGGAACGGACTGGAGCTGCCTAAGCACCTAAAGCTACAATAGCAACCACACACGTGTTGGGACTAGACCTACCGCCTCAGAGAATTTCAGTTAGTAGGCAAAAATGTTCGGGAAAAATTTGTAGTCTTAGTTTGTAGCTATCAAATTCAGGTTAAATCCGTTATATCTAGCACTACACTAACTTTGCGTGATTCTGAGCAGACAGCACACATGGCGTCCAGTGCCTGCCTGACTATCAATTGTTATATGCCCCCGCGCAGTAGTTCTACTTTACACTAACATCGGACCAAGACTAGGCCGGTGAACAAAGATAAACGACCTAAAAACACACTCACAAGACACCTTTGTACAGTTGGGAATGTTCTAGTCGGTTATCAAGGAAGCTCCACTCAAACTAACTTAATAGAGGAGTCATACAAAAACAGACCACAGTTCAGTCGGGAAATGTAACACAGTTTGATTGTGAACTTATTTAGAACATTTCTAGCCGACCGGCACAACTGCAGTCATTCTTGGCTAATTAGAAACAAGACTGGATGTTATGGACGGCTAATAATTGCCAGGTATGGCCATGGACAGTCCCTTTAATCAAAGATAAATAGTAGGCATCAATGGCTAATGACTATTTGTGGTTACCAACCACAGTTGTTAGGGCAAAAAATGAGCAACCTATTTTTTAAAAAAGCTTTTTTGAAGGATAAAAAAATTAACTAGCAACCGGCATAACATTTCTTTTGCACTGAGCCTAACAGCGACTGCTTAAGAAGTCCTTCCTTAGGATTCACCTAGAAGTAAAAGACAATTTTCGGTGAAATTATGCAGTTACACAAAATTCTTCCAAAAAATTCCTGAGGGGGAGCGGCCGGCTGAGGGGGGTAGGTCTGAGCTGGAGGGGGCCAAACCCCCCCCCTCAGCCGCCCCCTTTGCCCATGTGTGCGGGGTGTAAATGAGAGATAAATAAATTCTCGGCAGATTGGTGCAATTTATATTTAGATATTCTGCTTGGTTCCTAAGATATTTGCCCTCAAAATCAAAACAGTGATAAACAAGAGCGATTCCATTGCATTTCATAATAAAGCAGATTCCTATTACTGGGGCTACAGAGACTTTACTAGTTAAGTAACCGAGTGTGTGTGTCACCAGTACAGCCTCGTGACGTTAGCCCTTAGCTGTAGGAATCTGTTTTATTATCAAGTGCAACGGAATAATAAAAACCGCTCTAGAAATTACCGATGATCTTGACGTGCTCAGGTGCAGGACAGGGTCCAAGAATGAGAAAGAGTTTGGGGCAGGCGGCAACAGCTGCCAACTCGACACACACCGACTGATCTTGGTTGAACTTCAGTCTCAGCTGGTGTCTGCCCGGTCCGACCCTGACTCTGACAACGTCTCCCTCGGTCACCATCAGCTGCTGCCTCAAATCGGTGGTCTGGCACACTCTTCCTCTTTTGGTCACGTGCTGGTCGATTGTCTGACCACCGGTCACACGCAGATCGGCCACAGAGACACAGAACGGATTGAGTTGGGTGAGACCGATGGATGGACACTGACTGCTCGACTGAAACCATTTTATAATCTCACTCTTATATTAGTCAGCTACTCAGATCATACATGTACTAGGGGGTTGGGGTTACCCCATAGCTGAAAAGGTCAAACCCCCTCACCCCCACGACCCAAAAATACAAGTACTAGTAGTGGCTCCAGTGCAAACAAACTGGCTCAGAAATCACTAATTTTTAGCCTAAAATTCGGTTGAAAAGCCTTTGGAAACCGAATTTGGCGTTTTCACTGCTGATATTTAAGGGAAAGCGAAATTTTAGGAAGCCCCTTTTGTCAGTTTTTGCTTGTTTTTAGCTCTAAAACGCCATTTGGCAGCTTAAAATAGCGATTTTTAGCATCCTTACTGCAAAAAACGTGCTAAAAATGCATTTCCAGGCGTTTTGGAGCTTTTGGAAATTTGGGACCCCCTCTGGGCGAAACCCTCCTCACCCCCCCTCACCTGAGGAAAACCCCCTCCCCCCAGGTCGGCCTGGAGCTGTTACATGTGTGACTGAGATATATCTGCCCTTCTCGAAGTGTAAACCGTTTTGTATTGACTCACAGTGAAAATCAGGTTAACGGTTTCGTTGTGCAGAAGAGGTCGGGAAGAGAGGAAGTAGCAGTTGAGAGGGTCTGCCTGAACGTAGAACAGACCCAGTCTGCTTCTCTGCACCACACCCTGCTCTGTGCTCCCTCGCACAGGCCACTGGCTCAGTCTCAAGACGGCTGACATTTTGGCAGAATAAACAACTGTTTGCAGTCAATCTTTTTCTCTAAAAAGTAGAATAATTGCGTTAGGTGTAGCTGGGGGGAATCAGGGAAGGTCAGAAATGGATTAGATATTAATTAATTAACTTTCATATGACTGTACGACTCCAGAACATGCCCTATACTGATGCGTACCCCTAGGGGTATTTTTATATTGGCCCTAAGGGGCGTGCCCTGTAGTGATGCGTCTCTAAGGTATTTTTATGTTTGGAAAACAGGCCCTCCGGAGCGTGCCTATACTGATGCGTGCCCTAGGGGTATTTGTATATTTGGAAGACAGGCCCTCCGGAGCGTGCCTATACTGATGCGTGGCTCTAGGGGTATTTTTATATTTGGAAAACAGGCCCTCTGGAGCGTGCCTATACTGGTGCGTCTCTAGGGGTATTTTAATATTTGGCAAAACAGGCCCCCCGGGGCGTTTCCTATGCTGATTTAGTGATCATTAGACTCGCCAGGCGAAGGGCTTTCAAATGCTATATGACATGACCATTTTGGACGATTTTGAAATTTTGCCAAAAAAATTATCGATAATTGATATATATCGATAGAAATCGTTAATTTATAATTAATTATGATCATTAAACACACTAATTTCTGTCTGGGATTGGTTCCTGATTCCCCCCCAGCTACACCTGATCCGAATAAAAGCAGATTTTCGCATTCTGTAGTGGATCAGGTGTAGCTGGGGGAATCAGGAACCGATCCCAAACAGAAATTAATGTGTTTAATGATCATAATTAATTATAAATCAACGATTTCTATCGATAAATATCGATTATCGATAATTTTTTTGGCAAAATTCCAAAATTTCAAAATCGTCAAAATGGTCAAGTCATATATCATTTGAAAGCCCTTCGCCTGGCAAGTCTAATGATCACTAAATCAGCATAGGAAACGCCCCGGGGGCCTGTTTTGCCAAATATAAAAGTACCCCTAGAGACGCATCAGTATAGGCGCGCTCCAGAGGCCTGCTTTCCCAATGTAAAAATACCCCTAGAGGCACGCATCAGTATAGGCACGCTCCGGAGGACCTGTTTTCCAAATATAAAAATACCCCTAGGGACGCATCAGTACCAGGCACGCTCCGGACAGCCATAAGTATCTAATCCATTTCTGACCTTCCCTGATTCCCCCCCAGCTACACCTAACCCTCTGTGGTTTTACTGCTCCATTATTAACTCTTGGGTTAGTTGTTAGTTTATTAATTAGAAAGGAAAGCTCCAAAGGCTGGTTAGGCCCCAAAAAAACAAACGTCTACTACTCGCGGAGCACAAAAATTCTTAACTGAACGGTTTACAGGAGACTCGGGCTTAGGAGTCAACTGAATAGTGAATACGGTAGATAAAATTGAAATTTTTGTTAGGGACCCCTAAAAGTCAGGTTTGCCACCGCTGTAGCAACTGCAAATCTCAACGGATTTGATGTTTAAAATGAAAGATAAATAAATTCTTAAAAGATTGCTGAAATTTTCATTACTGTGCTCTGCTTAGAAAGATCCTGAGATATACGCCGGTATTGGTCGGTTATGTGACACGTTAATCGGCCGGCCGGCGCGCGGCCGCCGGTCAGCGAGAGGCGGCTATTCTTAATTGACTTTGCGTCGGCCGCTTGCACGCGCGCACTGGCTGAGAACATAAGACCCAGGACCTTTACTAGAATAAGCTATATAGACACAACATGACACTAAATTTCTACACCAGCGGGTACTGTCGGCGGATTTCTGAGATCAACTCGAGAAACGGGCGGTCCTTGTGAATGGAGCGCCACCAGTAGTAGGCCAGATCCCCGGAAAAGAGCGCTGCCGAGCTTCCACGCTTCACTTTCAAGAAGTCACACTTGATCACTCCCCACAAACTCTCAACTTGCGTTGTCTTGATGCGAAACTGATTTGCAAAGGCAAACAGAAGCATCAAAACCGCTCGCACTGGAAGTTTGCTGCTCGGCCGCCCTCTCACATCGAAGCTGGAGAAGAATGTCCTGGTGCTGTTTGGAGCAGGCGCCGGCTGCTGTAGCTGTTGCAGAGTACTGTGTTTCGTGCTGCGCGTTGAGTCGCACCTGCGGCAACGGTACATGTCCGACACTGTCCCACTTCGAAGCCCCTTGGGTAGAATGACAACCTCTCCCACACAGTTCGGCTTCCAGCATTCTCCGACCACCGCATACTTGACCGGTTGTCCTCTCCGTTTTACGCCCGCTCCTTGCTGTTGCTGATGCTGATGCAGTTACTGTTGCGTTGGTTTTGGCAGCAAGCCGAGGTCCTTAGCGTATCTAAGACTGGAGCTCTCATCGGCCACATTGAGAACGAAGTCGACAACGTCGGGCTCATCAGTTTGTTCGGTGGGCCTGACCATGCTGAACACGTCGGCCGAAACGATACAAAGCTCATACAGTTTAGTGTTTGTAAGTATCTCGGCCGAAACGACAGAGTCGGCGTTCAAGAGATGACTTAGCTGTTCAACTGACAACATCTGAAAGTTCCTGCCCTTTTAAAGCGGTTCACCGGAAACGACCTGCCCCGAAAAGAACGATTAGGCAATTAGCTGCAATAAGCAAAGCATTCTTTGTTAATGTCACTGGGACTGACCTTGCCTTTGGCGTTTACCTTTGATGCCATGTCATACCGCCAATGTGCGCGCGTGCAAGCGGCCGACCCAAAGTCAATTAAGAATAGCCGCCTCTGGCTGACCGGCGGCCGCGCGCCGGCCGGCCGATTAACGTATCACATAACCGACCAATACCATATACGCCCTCATTAGGGACCCCTAAAAGTCAGTTTTGCCCCTACCTTTTTTATTTAGAGAGTTGCGTCTGTGAACGGATTTGTCTCCTTCACAGTGCAAAAGGAGACTGTACACCTCCGCCAGACTTTGTAACAGCTTTACACAGAGAAGATTCGACAGTTGCTAGAAAAACCTAGAAGAGGAAAGGAAACCGATGCGAAGAAAACATTTCTTGAACATTGATTGATTTGACTTTGCGACGCAAGAAAACATGATCAAGCCTGATGGCGCTCAATAGCACTTTCAAAATCTCTTTTAGTGCGTTTGAAAGATCAGACACCGCCACTGCGTACCCAAGTCAAGTTACTGCTTGAAACACAAACCAATTTTGTGTTTATTGTATCTTTCTATTTACCTTGTTCTGTGTCTCTTGATCTATCAAGCGAACATTACAGTGTACTGTAATAAGCACAAAAAGCTGACAGTTCGCAAAAAATAAGTGATTTGGAAAGGGCTAATAAAAGAACTGAGAAAAACGGGTACCTCAAAGAAGAAGCATTCTTTCAGCATTTGAAATATCCACGCATTCTTACGGTTTGTTGTTCAGGCCCAAACAGCTCTGGAATAAAGTATGTAACATTCGAATACAAGCTCAAAAGGTTAATGTGCCGGCCCGCCATCTAGAGCGCTTCCTGAGCAAAATTTCAGTCATCAAACTTTGACGTAAGTCAATCAAGTCAAGTCAGTCAAGTGAAGTTTACTCGCATAAAACACCCACTAGGGGCAAACTTGCGAGAACAAAATCAAAATTAAACTATAGCGTACTTACTTAGCATATGGCTTAACTAGCTAAGCAATCCTGATCAACATTTGCAGACTCGACTGAGTGGAAAATAGAGTTCACCGATTAATTAAGCAACGAAAACCCTATTTTACGCAACTTAATCAACAAATCTTTTCTTCGCACCGGCAGTCTATAATTTGGTGCGCGGTTGCTAACTCCAATAACCTCACGTTTTTGACGCGTTATTTTTTAAATTGCCTATTTGAACTTGCATGACTTATCGGAAACGGTTCGAAATTCTTACAATAATTGATATCACGGCGGCCAACTTTTTGGCTTAAGCACTGCTTTGGCCGGCCGTTTGGATAATCAATTAGATGGCGGCCATTGGTCAGCGTGGCGGAGTTGTTTACGCCCTTGCCCTAGCAACGCGCCCCGCCGGCCGGCCGTTGCTATGGAGTAGCCGATGGCTAGCGCAGGCCCAGTTAACAAGCGCCCGGTTGCAATGCATAGAGCGTAAATTAACAACGTAGAAGAGCGGTCAATTAGCATAGTTTTGACCCTTCAAGCTACGCTTTAAATAGGTGCTTATAACACAACAACATAATATGAATGAGTAACGTATTGAGCTGGGTCTGAGCCAAAAATATAAGATGTTCCTTGGTTTTTTGGAAAATATTTTCTACTAAAAGCGTCAGTGTTTTTCGGCAATTTCTATATCATTTAGTCGAGCAGTAAGTCGCCTATTGCTCTAATTAACCATATAACTGACCAATGGCTATTATGCCTAGGAGGCGGCGGCAGTCGGCAAGCATGGTGCCGAGCATATGGCGCACGCGCCTGATTGGCCGAGCGAAAATGCGCACGATGCAGGATTGTGCATCGGCCGACGGCCGGTCTCCGCCCAAAGTTGGCCGCCGTGATCAATAACACGAGG